>BQMF02000067.1:0-22500 GCA_027922465.2 Turritopsis dohrnii | reverse complement strand
TTTTGTGTAAAACATTTTCACACAACCTTTTTTAACGTTTTTTAGGAAACATTGTTGTTTAAGTTTGCTTCTGTCCAATTTTTCATTTTGTAATAAACACCACCCTCTAATGAACGTCTCCCTCTATTTAACGCCGCATCCAAAACCTTAAATTTGTAATAAAGGCCGCAGCGTTTATTAGAGGAAATACGATACGCATTTTTTTCATTCAGCTCAGCATTGCACAGTGGAAGATTGTTTTTGTTTTCTTCCAGCTTTTTAGATTAATCAAGGGATAAAAAGATTAAATGCTGGAACAGACGGTTTTATTTTAGAGTATTCTTAAAACGTCTTATATTATTTTTCTATTTTTTGATCAAGCATGTGAAAAACCGAAACAAAGTTACATCCATGTCCATGGATGTTTTGTTAGGTGATGACAGTTATGACGGCTGATGTTTACTGTTTCATCACAAGTTATGACGGCTGGTAGTTAACTTTATAACAGTAAATCATTGAAACTGAAACTGCAGATATCAGACGAAAGTTCATTGTCATTAAAAGCCAGTCTAAAAACTCTAAAGCAGGAGATATATGAAAGAATCCCAATTTATTTGGAATCAAGGCAATCTGTAACGTGGTTTCAAGAGTAGCCATATAACTAAAACTAGAAGCAAAAACATGATGTGCTACATCAAGATGTCCGAAAAGCGCAAAGACTTTTCAGTATTGCAGTAGACTACTATGAATTGTTCTATATACTAAGTTTGAGAGAGGATTGAATGTTGTGGTGGTGTCAAATAAAAACTCAATAAGCAAGCCGTTGGTTTTTTATTGTTTTTGCTAGTTATCTACTACTCTGTCAACCTCCAAAGGTTTTTTTAATGTTACCGAAGTATTGCGTAGTATTTAAATTAGTTTTAACTGCTTTCCCCTTGTTCTTTTGTAAATCTGTGTACAAATTACAAAAGCAAGTGTTCTGTTCAACTACGTTCTTTTCCTTGTTTTATTGATGCAAAACGATAAGAAATCTGGAAAGCTTCTGCAAGAATAAGGACTTTTACGTTTGTTATGACGAAATTATCTTTCACATTGATACAGTTAGTGATGGTGTTTGGTAAATACCTATTCAGTTCTTTAACGGAAAAGTCGCATTTATGTCTTGTTAGGGTTAAGCTATGCTTATTCTTAGTAGTTCCTTTTAACTCTTCTGTAAAAGTTACTCAAAACCTCATATTTTGACCATGAACATATTCACACTATATTAACTTTAGTACAAAGATCGATTAAGGAGGCCCTTAAAAATAATCTTCGAAGAAAATTTTTCACGGTCACAAGAGGTACGGTGCAAATCTTGTTTAATATTATTTGTTAAACTACATATCTTCTTATTGACATTTTTGGACATTTTTAACAATTTTATTTTATTTATTTATTCTGAATGTTTATACAGGATGAAATATTTCAGTCATAAAAGCAGCTATTAACATACGTCCTGTGAATCTTTAAGTGTAAAATCATATCATTTGTTAGAAGTCAATCTCTAGCAAAAAAATTCCATGTTTGGAATGGAGGAGGGAATCCTGTGCCATCTGTTGCATCTGGAGGTTTTCATAGGATAATTTGAGAATTGTTAGCGTGCAAGCTATACGTCGGAAGAAAACGATTTTTTTTAAAGTCTTTCAACAAAGAACTAACACTAAAAAAATATTGCTTAGCATTGAAAAAGAACTATAATGATGGATGCCCTTAAGGTTCACAAAATATTTTATAATAACCTCATTTTGGACTGAACTAAAAATAATAACATTCCTGAAGTCAGTTGAAAGAATCATCTCTAAATGATTGAAAAGATAATATAACAACTTCATAAATATGATCAATCGTTAGGCAAGAATTATTTTATTCTATCTTCATTGTTGGAAAATATGAGCCCCGATTGGTTTCAGGCATTTCAGGGTTACTTTTTTCTTTCTCCGTGAGTTTTTTCCATAAACAAGCGCAAAATCTTATCAAACTTATCTTGGTTTCTTAAAGATTCAGCGAGGTTTAAAACTTATTTTTTTCATTTTAAAAAACAAAGAAATAGAACAAAATAATTGTCATCTAACGCAATGTCGAAAGCAAGTATCGAATTCAGATTAATAGATATCCATACCATTTACATTTTCCTTGGAAATAGTGCATTGACACTCATAGCCATTTACATCTGAACATGAATCATCTTGTAAATCAAAAGAGAGTTCTCCCAAATGGTTATCAGCTGATAAGTCAGATAGATGAACTTTTAGGGATAGCTCCTTGACGATGTTTTGCAATTTCTCTGTCATTTTTTCCTGATCTGATATCATGGCAAGCATTTGGACTCTGTTTTGGTTATCATGAAGTAAATTTTTCACTTCAGCAAATGATTCCAACTTGTCTCTTTTTTGCGTAAAAAATGACTGTACTTTATCATCAAATTGCGTTAATAAACGCGATTCTTCTTCATTTACTGTTGCAATGCAATTGTTCACCCGTATCACCTTTCGAACGAGAAGTTCCTGTGAAAGTTTCTCTCGGAATTCTTGGAAGTACTCGGTCAGCTGCTCATCTGTCTGCTTTAAGTTTGGCATCAACTTTTTAACAGTCTCATACTCTTCAGTTAAATTTCCCTTAATTTCATTAACACGAGAATCTAGCTCTACGACATCATGATCCTTATGTGTTCTATGATTGCAATAAACACAAATGAGTTGATCGTTACATTCTCTGCAAACATGTCTTGCGAAAGACTGATGCACTTCGCAGAATGGCTGGAAAGATGCTCTCTTAAAATCAAAAGCAATTTTGATGTGATCGTCTGCGTAACACTCATGCTCTTCAAAACAAGTCTTGCATATTGCTTTGCGACAAGTCTGGCAATAGTAGGAACATATGATTTTGTCGTTGTGTTTCTCTTTGCAGTAAGCGCTCAAACTAAAATATCATTAAAAGAGAAAGATGAGTTTAAGGGAAAGGGTTCTGCAGTTGCTATCATAATTGGTGATTCGGATAATCTTTACTATACAAGGCCAAATTGGTGATTTTATTTACCTGTATAGCACTATAATAAAACACCGTATTGATGAAGGTTTAAGTTCTGAAGAGAACATTAGAAGTTCCTTGGAACATATTTGGAAAATTCGCCGGTCCTGGAATGTTACTATCTCCCTAGCGCATGAATACAACTGCCATAATCCATTCCAGGCTTTGTGAAAATTGTTAGCATTGTTCTAATAACATAAAAGGTTATTTTAATAGAAGCTTTAATGCTTGTGCATCGCATTGCGTTATGTTCATATCATGCAGTATTATGTATTAAAGAGATAATAACATTTTGAGTACGGCCAATTGCTTTTTGATGACGTAACTGATGATGGAATGACATATTTTACTTACGGCCTTTCACGATTTGTTATTTTATTGAGAAAAGATTCCAACACATAAACTCGTTGAAGGACATCGTCTAATGTTTGATTGCTTTGAACGTGAGTAACTTGATGGCATTTTGTCGGACATTTTAATATCGCCCTCCCATCGTCCATGAACTGTAGAAGAATGCTTTCTTTGCATTCTTTGCAGTAGAAATGACCACATGGTAAGATGTAAGGATTGATTAATCCATTCATACAGACAGAGCATTCAAATTCTTCTTGAGCACTCGTAAAGTCATCCATTATAACAGCATTAACTGCATGAAAAATTGAAACTCTATCAGATCACTAAACATGGTATCAGATCCAGAAAGCATACATGAACCGTTATTGACAAAATTTTATTACAACCATATAAATTCCATATTTGTTTTTGTTTTCTTGATTCAAAAACCAACGTTTCCTTCTCTTGGAAAAACGTAGAATGATTGTCCTAAAACCTATTCAAAATTTCTGTTGTCGCAAAGTTTCACGTCATTTTCATATACATTTACGTTTGTTTATATAGGATTGAATCTTATCATATGAGGTCCTTATAATATGAACTTGGCTGACCGGGCTGGCCCGTTTTCCTGAAATCTCACCTTCATCTACAAACTCTCCTTAAATATAACTCACTATCAGATGAAAACCGGGCTGGCCCGGCTGACCGAGATCTCGCTTTTGAAGTGGGATCCAGGCAAAGCGAGCTGGAAATTAGTTTTCAATTTCTTCATTTTTTTGAAGAGCTATCATTTTCCCCCTTTTTTTGAGATTTTGTCATTTTATTATTTTTTTTGTTCAACAAAATTGTCAATTTTGTTCAGTTTTTACCAGAAAACTTTACCTATAATAGTTAAAAGTAAGAAATATGAGAAGCATGAAAGTGTTCCTTTTATCTGTATAGAACTTAACTTCAGTTGTTTATGTAGTTATAACTAAAAAGTAGCTCCTTTGTAGTCGTTAGTAAAATTATGCTCGTTTTTCAGAAATCTTTTTGAGTAAGTAATGAAGAAACAGCCAAAAAAACTAGTGCGAGCAACACGATGGCTTGTTGAGAGTGAGATACGTCTCCCCTGGCTAGTTACTGAGCAAAACCTTTACAAAACGAAACCTTAAAAATGTCAAAGTTTAAAAAAAGCCTTCCTCGATAGAATCATGTGAAACTTGCGAGGACAGTTTTAGATAAATATAAAAAACAGCACGATGTCGCAGTCGAAATGACTTGTTTTTGTATAAAAAATATCAAAGTATTAATCACTAACCTTATCAACGTTGTATTCTCTTCCAGATATGTCTTTTAAAACGTTTCTTGGATCAGATTTCATATGTGTTTGATTACACGGAGTGTCTAAAGCCCGTTTCACATGTACGTGAAGTATTTCTTTTTGAGCATTCCTAACTACTGTGCATGAATGGTATGTCTAATAAAAAGTTGTTTTTTTTTAAAGAAAGCTCGCAGCGGCGGATCTAGAGGTATGTCGAAATTTGTGTAGGAGAGTGTTAGCAAACTACCCATAAAAGAAAAGCGTTCAAATAATCCCGTTGGTAATATAAATTGAATTCAAAAATTATGTTAATGCTCTCCTACACAAATTTCGACATACCTCTAGATCCGCCACTGGCTCGTGTGTTGACATTCACAATCGCATTTCACATTGATATGTGAGCAAAATCGTCAAAAAGTCACTGCGATGAAGAGCATTTTTATTGAAATTATGTGCATATTTCTATAGAAATGCACTCCTTCGCAAAGATATTTTAGCAATTGTGCCGCCTGGGTTGTTTTCATATCGATTTTAAAAATCTTCATAGTGTAGACTCTGAATGTTCACAGTTATAGTTATTGCTAGGCAACCAGAAATTTAAAAGTTGGTTCTAAACTAAAGTATGAACCAGTTTCGCATTTTCACATTTTTCACATTTTTGCAATTAAGTTTGCTACTAAGCCATCTCACTTTCGTGGCCACACTTACGATAACTTATTTGAACAGAGAACTATTGTATACCAAATTTGTGTTTCAGGCATAAGAAAATCAAGGAAACCCGGAAAATGTCGCTATTGTAAATGCAATTTTGACAATCCCAAGGTTATTTAGATTTCTAAGATTTCTAGTGAATGTTCCAAACAAAATTTGACTGGAATTGCTTGTATAGCCATGTATAGCCATTATAGAGCTCGAGAACTGAGCAAAAAATGTATAGGATCGTTTCGCCAAGACCAACCCTTACCGACAGATCGTCGATCGATTATTTTAATGACGTCACAGCGCCGTTCCCCAAAATCTTTTGACACAATCTTTTTCGTCACCTCATTGCCAATATTGTGAACCACAAAAGACGTCAGTTATCCTATTTATTCTCGAGACATTTGTCCAAAAACTTCACGTTCGATTGGGGATGCAATGCAATGGTTCCCCTTGATGTGAAAAATTGACATCGCCAACTACCTTATCGGCAAAAATTTCGTCAGGGAAAATTTTCGTCACATGTAAAAAAATTCGTCATTTAAAATTTATGGAAAGTGTCATTTTTATGACTATATTCCAAGATCAATTTTATTCGATAAGCATCGCTAGTAATCATAATCATAAATATTCCTACTGATAAATCCGCTTCCGTCTGATCACTTTCACTTTTTCCCTCGTGTTCGTCGACACTGCTTGACTCTCCAATATGAAGTTAGATCGACGCCAAAATCTCGTTTATCAAGTCATCGAGTCGTTTTAGATGTTGACTCGTGACGTCATTAATCGTTTTAGAAGTTAACGCGGTTCACAATAAGGCGACATACAAGTCGTCGAGTCGTTTTAGATGAACACTCGTTTTTCAATTTGAGGCGTTTTAGAAATTGGGGTCGCTAAGATGCTGTGTAATTGAGGCGCTTCGGAAGATTAGCCGTTTTAGATGTTCAGTCGGTTCAGAAAATGAGGCGGTGCAACCTGATTACCAGTTTCTCTAAGTCAGTGTTGGCCTTTACACAAAAACAGATTTTTGTGTCATATTTATATAAGTCGTGATGCTGGCCGTCATGTTTTCTAGTAGTTGCATGAAACATGGGGCATTGCATGGTTATGAATGAGAAAATGACCAAACTGTGAAGAATTCCCTTTTCTTTCAGATGCATTTGATTGTTTGTTGTTAGAATTCCGAAAGATCCCTTCTCTTTATCTTTATAATAAAATATGTACCTCACATTAATATGTTCATGTTCAGTTAGTGTGGAACACCCTATATCGCCTGATTTCAAGTAAGGGACTCACGAATAGTGTCATTTTGAATAAACAGATCATGAAATTTTAGTAGTTTTTGATATGAAAGACCGACAAATTTTGAACAACGCGTCATCATCTGAAACGAACAAACTTCTAAAACGCCTTCATTTGAAAAGCGAGTGTTCATCTAAAACGACTCGATGACTTGAATGTCGACTTATTGTGAACACCGCGTTAACTTCTAAAACGACTCGACGACTTGACAAACGAGATTTTGGCGCCGAATTAACTTCATACTCCAAAAACTTCTCTCCTTCTTCGATATCGACTGTATCAAAACGCACATCATTCATCGTCTTCATCCTCGTCATTGACAAGATTCTCAGCAAAATCATACGACTAACATTGTTCACAAACCCTTTCATTGTGCATCAAGAACTCACTTCTCATCACACTTTAACTTGAGCAACTGGAAAGGATTGGAGAAGTTTCGTGTTTGAGAGACTTCAATTTCCCGTAACTCTTTCTACCTTCTTGCTTGATAAAAAAAAGGTATCTTGCAAGATCACAAAAAAGGGAACATTTCGTCTTCTAATTGTGAAAGTTCAATGTTGAACCATTAGGGGTCAAAAAATCACATTTCAGAATTTCACATAGTTCAGTTAGTAGAACATGTTCTTAAGTTTTACAGAGGGTGTTTCAAAACTGTTCCTGGAAAGCCTTCAACATAGCGAGACACGTTTTATTTTTTTAGATTTATAGATATTGTAAGTTGTTTTCTTTAGCATCGATGTTATATTTTCATTTACTCAGCAGTCCCGGAAAAGCCAACTTTGTACTCACATTTTGAAGTTTATCCCCCTGTTAAGATTGTCGAAATCAGACTTTGCAGTGGAATCTCTTGTAAAACCTCTTCAGATAATAATAATAATAATAATAATAATAATAATAATAAATGTATTTCAGGGTAATCCATTTACATGGCTATTCTCCCAATATATATATGTACATAACAAAAAAAAAATAAAAAAAAAATTCAAATATAAAATCAGTCCTAAAAAACACAGGTAAAAACATTTTATTCTATAAAAATATACGTGCGTGCATAGTTAAGAACAAAGTCGACATGAAAGGAAAAATTGGCGAAAATTGAATCAAAATTGATTGGACTAAGTTTTACAGAGGGTGTTTCAAAACTGTTCCTGGAAAGCCTTCAACATAGCGAGACACGTTTTATTTTTTTAGATTTATAGATATTGTAAGTTGTTTTCTTTAGCATCGATGTTATATTTTCATTTACTCAGCAGTCCCGGAAAAGCCAACTTTGTACTCACATTTTGAAGTTTATCCCCCTGTTAAGATTGTCGAAATCAGACTTTGCAGTGGAATCTCTTGTAAAACCTCTTCAGATAATAATAATAATAATAATAATAATAATAATAACGAAATTGATGGACTCCTTTTGTACACATTTCAGACTCCATTTTGACACTAACGGACTCCATTGTTACATTCGGACTCCTTTTTAACAATATGTTCGGACTCCTTTTGTACTCTAGGACTCCTTTCGTACACGATCGGACTCCTTTCCACACGTTATCGGTAGCCGGCAATATCGCGTACGCTTCCATAATGGAGGTCCTTCAAGCGGCAGAGAGGCGAACAGACGTTTTTGGTTGAGAAGTTTAGCTAGTGTTGTTTATCTGATTTAGATTATTTTTCAAAAATGGAAAAAAAAGTTCAGCAGACTGTTGTGAGTTGTCAAGCATATAACTCTTTTTGATAAACACTTGCTAGCTATGTTTATTATATAATTTCTTTTTTTGTTTTTTTATTTAACTCGCATCATCTTTTAGAATCAAGAAGATACAGTTATTAAATCGTTGATCAACAGTGACCCATCATTTTTGATAAAAAAATATATTGATAGTCATATAGGTATGTATATATATGTTTGATCAGCCAGTCAAATTTATGTGGTAGTAGTGTAGTAGTAATAGTAGTTTATTTTCACCAACAAAGATAAACAGTTCCAAGTCTTGCAGGGGAAGTGTGTTCACCGTAGATTCAAAACAAACAAAATTCCTTTAATTACGGGATGTATCCCGTAATTACGGGATCCCTCTATTTACGGTTGTCCCTACTGATAAATTTACAAGAAAAAGAAGCTTTGGATATTAATTACTACAAAATTTATAATTTACAATCATATTTATAAAATAACATAGTATTGTTATTTTAAAGTAAGGAAGTTGTAAACTTGTCTATGTTAGTAGGGGAACGAACACCTACGAGGACTAGTTGAGAGAGGAGGAGGCCACCCTTAAATATTAGGACTTATAAGCTACTTGTATGTATAAAGTTACATTGATGTTCAAACACAGCCAGAAATCTTTTTGATGCGATCAAGTGAGAGTATAGTGCTGTTTTTTCACTCAGCTCAGATGTTTGGATGTGACAAGCCAGTAAATGTCTAGCTAATTAAAATAGACAGCAATGAACCATTTCCCCACTATGAACTTTTTAAGAAATTTAGTTATTTAGTTATAAAACTACACTTTGAATGTCAAGCTTTCGAGATTATTCACTTCTATTCTTTTATATTTTCTATAACTACACCTGATGCTGATGCTGTTTCTGATAAAATATATTACATATAATGAACAATTAAAAACACGTCTCTTCACAAATTTTCGATATCTTACATAATCTTTATCAAGTTAAAAATGATACAAATGTTGAACGTTTATTTAGAGAAAAAAATTAAAAATTAAAATTAACAAGAGGTTAGGTTTGAATAAAGATCGTGATCAATTAAGTTAAGAATGTGCGTGCAGTTAAAATGATATAAATATATAATATAATAGATGAGTTCTGATGTTACCAGTGAAAGCTCTGTTTAAAATCTAAACAAACTTCACAAAAATGGATTATGAGTGCTAATGAGTATTAGTTTTTATTATTTTATTTGTCTTAAAAATGCCTCCTGATAACCATTTTAACCGACAAAATCTTGAAGTGTATAGGGAGCATCTAATTGCCAGTGAAGATGCATGTCTATACAGCATTATGTTGAAACTCATAGCTAAAAACACCGATGCTTATAAACATTATATCACTTAGAAAATCATCAATATAACCATTAGTAGATTTGTGATAGCTACCAAAACTCTTTTGTCCACAGCAAGTTAGCCTTAGAAGAGATATATATGTTACTTGATTTTCAAACTGAAAACTAATTTGCTTTACCTTGAGGAGCACTACTCGTGATTATTTGATTTAATTATAAAGCATGTTAATCTTAGTCAATAAGAAAACAGGGTCATAAGCAAACTGTTACAGGCCTTGTCATAAAGAAATCTCTCCCGCGCGACTAATCGCGCGCCTAAATTGACAACAATTAATTGGCCTGCGCGATTCTAAATTTCGTTTACAAGTGATTGAATTTTAGTTATTAAGAAGCCGGGGGACGATTTAACCAGTGAACCCCAAACACTGGAGGCATTGCAGCCCTTATCTTCGACTTCAGTGCGTATTATTATACTTTCTTTTTTAAGTACGAGTTCTTCGTGCTTCCTTGATATAACACGTGAAAATTCATTTAACAAAATACGTAGTTTAGCTAACGAAAATACAACTACATAACTATATGATTTTTTTCATTTGGGAATTGATATTAACATAATTAAAAACTATATTTAGAATGAATGAACAAAATTTCCTGAATTGATCTGTGTACAGGTGTTGTTTGCAAAAATATTTTGTATCAACAAAACCCTTTGTTTTGAAAGCCTTTTGAAAGTTAGCTATTATGATTTTTGAACATATTTCCTATTTATTGAAATGAAGTAAGAATATTTTTTTTCTATATATGTTTTTCTATAATCCAATTGTTATAATTTCAATTACGTAAAATCTTGCGCAATATCTTTTCAAACTTGATCATCAAAAGATCTGGTAATAAAGTTGCTTTTACGTTTTCGTTTCAAGGGCGTTATGAAATTAACAAAGCTATTCATGACGGTTTTTTTTATGCATGTTTTCTGAGAAACAAGACTTGTAAGAGAAAGCCACTCTAAAATATATAATCATTCCTTTTGATAGATATTAACTATAAATCACTCAGAGAAATCATTCTTTATCAAATCTGCGCGAGTGAATCATCACTCGGGTGATGGAAGAAATATTGAACTTGGGCGCGTGTTTGCGTGCGCGAGAGCGATCGCGCGCCTGTTATGACAAGGCCTGCTGTTATCAGAGTTTTCAGAGCTATGAAATCAGTTAGTGTGATATGGGATAGTACGATGATGAAGAAGTGAGGTACTTTCCTCAAGTAGCCAAGAAAAAGATAGATATATCTCAAGGGGAATACAAAGTTGAATAACAACATTGACAAGATAAATTTTTTTTTTTTTTTTTTTTTTTACAATGTGTACAGTATATTTAACCTAAAATGAAAATTTTTCCAAGAAAAAGATAATATTGAATATTCATTGGTTAGTTCAAGTTATGTGCCATTTCGGCGAAGTCTATATCGGAGAGTTCAATGGGGTTTATATTCGTTCTTGTTCCCCTTATGCATAACAAACATGAGCGTAGTAGTGAAAAGTTCAATTTTGCGTGAAGAGAGTTGACCACGATGGATTTTGCAACGTTTCGTTTTTCGGCAATTCGGGTTGCTGCGTGAGAGAAGAAACGATCGCACTCACGACTCATTCCTCCGAAGCACGTAAAGACGAGGGGTGTAAAGGAACCAGCCTCAATTGTTTGGATTCGTTCGTTGTAGGCTCTCTTCTTCTCGTTTTCATTTTTCTTGTGTGCAGCTTGAAGACTCTGGTTCAGGTAACTTTTAGCTAATGGGTTAAAAACCCTTATGTCGACGTATGCTAATTGTCCTATGACCCAAAAGTCTCTTACTGCCACATCGGTTCTGGATCCTTCGCTTTTGATGGCTGACTTGTGCACCAATTGTTCACCCGTTAGTGGAGTGAGCGTTGGTTCGACGATAACGTGGTTGCTGACTTCTCTTGCGATTTCGGCCGTCAGGTCTCGTAGTTCATTATGTCTTGAGATGATGAAGCCACCACGGGGGCAGTTCATCGCGTGTTGGATATCGAATGGTGCACCACAAACACAAGTTGTCGGTAAACGCTTTAACGGGATGCTGTACCGGATGAAAATTGCATCCCAGAATGCTTGTTTCTCGAGATGGAAATTGTTTGATTTGATTGGTATTGCTGTCAACCATAGTGATGCGCCATTTTCGGTGGATGCCTCAATTGACTTCTTCTTCAATGGACATTGCACTTCATTTTTGATCTCCTCGAGCCGCTTTTGATTTTCTTTACGCTTGGCTGCTCGGATTTTCAGTTTGATTTTGATCTGATCTTGGGGGATCTCTTCGTAGATTGTCTGGTGGCTCTTCAGTTTCCCTTTGATCGATTGGGTGATGTTGATGGAGTTCTCATACTCAGATAAATGGATTTGGCTGAGACTGTTCAATGTAATAAGAAAAATATAAAGGTGAGCCTTAAAAGTTATCACTATGTATTGATTACAGATAATCTCATTCTACTGCAAACTGCAGCAAGGATGATGAGCGTTAACAACTTCCGGTTAATCAAAAAGAGGACTAACTTTGCCAAAATTATATACCTGTAAAATAAATAATGTTTATTCAATTGTTGTATTTAATTGTTGCTTAAATGACGGTTATATGATGAACATGAAAAAATTAATCTGAATACTGCCTGAAGGATAGTATTTTTCTTCTCTTATTTTTATAGATTGGTTCATCGCCAACCTATAAACAAGTGCGATGTAGCTCAGCTTTCTCAATAAGACAAAATATTCAGAAAATTCCTTTGACACTGAAAAGTTACTATTTGATTTAAAAATGATATAAAAACCCTTTCATAGGCTATGGTGTTTTTACTGCCACATCCATCAAGAAAGGACAGCCATTGTTGGAGATGAGGGGAACATTACTAAAAAACAAGCAAGCGCAGCAGCAGGCTTTAAAGTATCGAAAAAGAAAAATTAACTGCTCTATGTTTGATGTGATATTTAAAGAAGAAAAGTTAAGGTAGGATATTGTAATTACAGAATATAAGACTTGCTATTGTGCACAAAGGTAATAATAAACCTTTTTACTCTTACTACTCTCTATTTTAAATTCAAGTAACAGAGAAGTTATAATAAACCCATCTAATAAATTTGTATTATGAAATGTGATGTATTATGCATATTTTTCTGTAAGAAAGAATGTTAACCAATGGAACTGATCTGATTTACCTTTTATATGGGGAGTTGTGTTCTAATAGTTTTTCATTATACTTCATAAATATGTACACCCCAGTATATCTTATTTTTAGTATAGATACAACTTTGTCAACAAGTCTTGGAAGATTTGTCAATGACTCTCCACCAAAATTGGCCAACTGTCTTTTGAAGAAATTTGTGGTGGGAAACATTCCCCATTTATTTTTGGTGGCCATTGTGGATATACTTCCTGGCTGTGAATTGCGATACAGCTATATATCCAATGATTTATGGTGGCGGTCAGATGTATGTAATACCATTTTTATATATATAATGTTATAATATCAGATCGATATTATCGTGATATGTTTTATTGTAATTTTAGGTTAGGTATTGTGCTCCATGTTTCAAACCAGTGGTATGCAATCCAATCTTTTATTTTTTATCCTAATTTGACAAAAAAAATCAGATAGATTTGTTTGATTAGTTTTATGTTTCTTTGAAGATCTTTTGTTAGCATACTTTTTCATTTAGGAAGTGGAGATAGAGTTTGTTTCTGAGAGTGATGTACAGGTAAGAACTTTCTTGTTGTTTTATATTAATGGTTAATGGTCAAGTTCTTATGTTTACCTTATCATTTGGACTTATGGGGTCTATTTTGTTTTATTTTTTCTTAGCAAATATGTAGGAATTCTTTTTCTTGCCCATCTTCATTAATTTTATTTTCATGTTAGGTTATTGCGATTGAGAAAACAAACTCGGAACCTAATTGTAGAGTATGTATATACTTATGTACAGATTGTGTTTGTTTAGTAGGGATTCTTCTCTGCAGGCATATATCCAACAATGAACATTGCATGTTTATGGAAATAGTCAATGGTTATGAAAGTGAAATACATGTCAAAATTATCCTTGTAGGTTGCTCTAAAAAGATTAATGCCCAATTCTGGTAAGCACAAACTGATAAAAAGAAGTTTTCTATTCCAACAACAATTCGTGGTGATATGTTTAAGGGTGTTGTTTCATTCCTTTGCAGCTAAAGTTACAGCACTGAAAGAGCCATTCTTCAAAATTGAAGACAAAGAATGGTTAGCTGTTTATTTTATATTTAAATTATGATGTATTTCAGATAAACATTTAAATTTATTCATTCAGTTTAAGTTGTCCACTTTTCTATGAGGGAAAATTTCCTTCAATTTCAACCAGTTCTGGGGAGTCTCAGTATCCCGAAAGATTAATTCGAAATGACAATGACTATGGCTACTGTGAATGCTGTGACACAAAGTTTGAAGACTTAAATGAGGTATTTGTTATGAAAGACTTACCCATTACAGTTTTGAACATGACCGCAGATGTACTAAATTATATTCTACCAAAAATTACTCATTTCAGTTCCCCTTCTTCGAAAACTACTTATCGAAAAACTTCCCAAAAGTTCTTACCACAGTCTCTTGCCTTAAATTAGTTTTTTTGTTTTAGCATTTGACTGGAACTGAGCATAGAAATTATGCAACCAACCCACTGAATTATCAAGTCATCGATGACCTCAGGTCAAAAACTAATGCAAACTCTTCAATGTAGGTAGTTGGTTCTCTTTCTTATGAATCTTTAGTTTACTTTAGACTTTGAAATATGGAATTATCTGGAGTATTAAACATTTTCTTTCATGTCGAAATCTATAGTCACTAAAGCTACTATTACCATGTCCTTTCCCTTTTAGTTTTGCGATGCTATATGCTACCATGGTGAGATTAATGTTATTTTAGTCCTAATTTAGTCTTAAGTCTTCTTAAATGTCTTCCTTTTTGCCTGCCCTGCATATCTTTTACATTAAAAAGGTTATCTTACAGGGTGAAGATAATGTTGCTTGCCCTAGCTGGAAAAAATACAAGTAAATATTGGATGTATTCTCAGGCTTGTTTATTAACTATATCTTCTGAAACCCCAATAAAATAAAAACTTTATGCATTTTCAGAAATGTGCAAGATGTTCCCATTGAGACCATCAAAGAAATGATGGATAATCTAAACAGTCAAATTTTATGTATATTTACTGGGAAGGTATAGTCCAGCATTGAGTAACTTCAATTCCAGATTGTTAACCTTAGTTCCTAAAAACTATTTATATTATTTTCTTTATTAGACGTATTGTGAACGACATCAGCAATACAAGGCAGGTGGTAAACAGAAAGGTAACTCACTTAAATCTTCACTATATAGTAAAAAAGTGTTTCGTCTAAATTGCAGCTTAATTCGGCATAGGGAGGTTAAGAGTTGTTGACGTATGCTCCCCTTATACAGAAGAACAGGAAAGTACAATCATGGATAAAATCCTGCAAACTTTTGGTCCCGCTGAACGGAGGAAGGTAGAATAGTTTATTTTTACTTACTGAAATTTCAATAATTTGCTTCGTGCTTTACGATCGAAACAGCTCTTATAGTATCAGACTTCTTTTTCTCGTTTGGTGGGTCGGACTCTTTTTTTACATTCAGAAGATAAGGTATTCCTCGGAAGCAAATTGATGTTTTGTCTACGTTGAACTGTTTCTTTTTAGTATTTTGACTACGTTTTCAAAGTATTATTTCCGGAAAGTATGGTGTTATTGTATTGCTTATATGCCAATGTTAGCCATTCCGAGGTACCATTTGGTTTATTTGCAATTCTTTTGAAACCCATTATTATTAAAAATTATTAATACTTTTTGTTACTTTTTGTTACAGGCCAGCAGATACTTACAGCAGATATGGCAAAGACCTGAGAGTGAAGACGAAGAAGGTAAAGCTTTCACTTTCAGTATTCCCGATTGGTAGATTGCCCAGCGAATTTCAGTCTTATATTATTTATAGTTGCATCTGAAGAAGCATTGGAAGCGGAACTAAAGGAAATATTAAATATTAAAGACGTTGAATGGAAAGATGGAAAGAAAGAACAATTTATGGCAGATAACGAGGAACGGAACGTTGAGGTTGCTATAGTAGATGACGTGGAACGGAACAATGAGGTTGCTATGGTATTTGGTGTGGAACAGAACGATGAACTTCCTATAGTAGATTACGCGGTACGGAACGTTGAGGTTGCTATAGTAGATGACGTGGAACGGAACAATGAGGTTGCAATGGTAGTTGGTGTGGAACAGAACAATGAACTTCCTATAGTAGATTACGCGGTACGGAACGTTGAGGTTGCTATAGTAGATGACGTGGAACGGAACAATGAGGTTGCTATGGTAATTGGTGTGGAACAGAACGATGAACTTCCTGTAGTAGATTACGCGGTACGGAACGTTGAGGTTGCTATAGTAGATGACGTGGAACGGAACAATGAGGTTGCTATGGTAATTGGTGTGGAACAGAACAATGAACTTCCTGTAGTAGATTACGCGGTACGGAACGTTGAGGTTGCTATAGTAGATGACGTGGAACGGAACAATGAGGTTGCTATGGTAAGTGGTGTGGAACAGAACGATGAACTTCCTGTAGTAGATTACGCGGTACGGAACGTTGAGGTTGCTATAGTAGATGACGTGGAACGGAACAATGAGGTTGCTATGGTAATTGGTGTGGAACAGAACAATGAACTTCCTGTAGTAGATTACGCGGTACGGAACGTTGAGGTTGCTATAGTAGATGACGTGGAACGGAACAATGAGGTTGCTATGGTAAGTGGTGTGGAACAGAACGATGAACTTCCTGTAGTAGATTACGCGGTACGGAACGTTGAGGTTGCTATAGTAGATGACGTGGAACGGAACAATGAGGTTGTTAAGGCAGTTGGCGTGGAGCAGAATGATGAACTGGCAGGTAGCGTGGAACGGAACGTTGAGGTTGGTATGGTAGTTAATAAGGATCGGAATGATAAGCTTGCTTTGATAGATAACGCGGAATGGAATGCTGACGTTGCTATGGTATATGACACAGAAAGGAACGCCCATGTGGAGTTCAATTCAAATGTGAGTGTCACTATTATTGTATAGAACTTTCCGTAAAGGTAACGGATCTAGTGGGGATTGAACCCACGACCTCTCGTTTGCGGGGCGATTGCTCTACCGACTGCGCTATCGATCCGATGACATTACATTACATCTTTATTATTATATTTGCAATTCCGTATAACAAAGGGATACATTAGCTACTTGTTATTTTTTTCTCGTTAATTTCATTCCAGACCTTTCCAGATAAGAACCTGACCATTCATAAAGAGCAATACGTTAAGCAAAAACCGTAAGTTTTCAATGTGGAGATTACTTATCTGTGTAAACCTTTTTTGTGTATTTTCATTTGTTTATCCAACATTTTAGCCCTTCCCGTCACAGCAGACAGTGTCCTGTGTCTGTCTGTAAGCAGATTGTCCAAAATTTGCCAAGGCATTTGATGCTAAAACATAAATGGACGAAGGCAAGCTGTGGTGCTGTTATGGGACAGTTCTCCTTAAGAAAACAATCGCAACCAAAGGTTAAAACGCCAAAAAAGGGAAATCAAAAGGACTATCACTTTGCACGGATTTGCCCTGTCAAAGGCTGTTACAAGGTATTGAAAAGATTGCCAAAGCATCTTCTTGTACATCATAAGCTACCTCGGAATGCGGACTATTACAAACTACTAAAAGAAGCACAAATGTTTAATACCAGCATTCTTCCAGAGACAATTACAAAATCTCCTCGATCGTTATTCTCGAATGCCAAAAAACATTCTTCAACTACAGTAAAGATACCCACTACACCTAATTCATCAGAGCCAGTTACGAATTCTCCGCGATTGTTATTCTCAGAGGCCAATAAAGATTCTTCAACTACAAGAAACATACCCACTACACCTAATTCATCAGAGCCAGTTACGAATTCTCTGCGATTGTTGTTCTCGAAAGCCAATAAAGATTCATCAACTACAAGAAAGATACCCACTACACCTACTTCATCACTCAACAAATATTATGAAAGTGACGATGAGGATCTGTTTTCGGAAGATGAGGATTCAAAAGACGCAGAATTGCCACGGGATGTGAAAGTTGTTTTGAATGGCTTCGTAAGATACCTACAAAGCCCAGATGGTGGCAACAGAGTATCTTGCGTTCAACTCAGTGATGATGTAAAACGCATATATTTGGTTTTATGCAAAAACCAACCTTTTTCAATGTTTTTCGATATCAAGCATTTCCGTGATAATTATTTAATGGAATATTGCAAATTTCGCAATAGTTTACCGGGAACCATAAAAAAGTACCTGTTATCTGTTGATATCTTCTGCGAATATCTCATTACCGAAAAAGTTGGGATCAGGGATGTGTCTTCTGCCCAAATACTAGATTTGAAGTTAAAACTTAACGGGTGGAAGAAAAGCTATCAAAAAATGGATCGGAAACGGAAATGGGAGAGAGATATTGACGATTTTTCCATGTTGGTCACCCCGGAACAAGTCCAAGCATATGAAAAAAGTGATCATGCTGTTAAAGCGAAAGATTTATTTGCGATACTTAAAAGGAGTAATGTCAATGTTACGCAAACACAGTATTGTCAGATGAGAGACCATTTGTTTTCGGCGATCCATTTTGCTAATGGTCATCGATCAGGAGTATCGGCAAACGTTTTGGTTTCGGAGTTTCATGCCGCAAGAAAAGTAGATGGTGTTTATGAAATTTTCGTTAAAAACCATAAGACCTCACACGCATATGGTCCTGCCGCGATAACTTTAAATGAGGAGGAATATGGCTGGCTCAACATATTTGTCACGAAAGTTCGACCTCAGATAAACTCGAACAGTCCAAACGTGTTCTTGTCTTGGACTGGATCTTCTATGGATCCGGGTCAAATCAGTCTAAGAATTCACCAACTTTGGGTCAAGGGTGGAATATTTGAGAAGACGCCTGTGAAGAACTTGACCTGCAATATTATAAGAAAATCAACAAGCACAGGCATACGAGATAAAGGTCTAGGCTTTAATCAGGAAGTTGCAGACTTAATGGGACACAGTTTGGAGACAGCAGAGTCGCATTATTTCATTAGAAGAAAGCAACAAACAGCAGCTAAAGGTGCCGAAATCGTTCGGAAATACTTTCGGACTGTTCCCGAACCTCCAACTGATTTTGTAGTCACCAAAGACTTGACTACCTCATCCCCAAAGCATTTGTGGACCATTAGTGACATCACTCAACTGAAGGGAATATTTTCCGAAGAAATAGAAAGGAATCATGTGTCTATGGCAGATGTTAGAGAGAAATTTAATGAATGCTCAAAGTTTTTCGGAACTAGTGAGAAACAGATATATGATAAAGTTAGAAGTTTGATGCGTTACTCTCCTAAGTGCAAAGTAAGTCTTATCCTAGAATAGAGGTTTGTAAGTCCCAGTTTATTTACCTGCTTAAGAGTATTGGTATCCCCAAATTCTTCAAATGATCTTTTTCTCAATTTCGTTCGTTCAAATGGTTTTCAATGGTCTCACCTTTTTTGTAAATGTTAATTTTTAGAGACAATTACCAACATCACCAAGACCAGTGTCTAGCTGCACAGCTACTTTAGTAAGTATGATGAATTCTTTCCCTGATATTGTGATCCACTTACTTGTTTTGACAATTCCATATTTTCAGTAATGCAGTGCATTGTTCTGTGCCATGAACAACATTCTGACTAATGATTCTTTCGTATTACTTTTCGTATTTGACCTTTTAGCAGAATTTTTGCCCTTCACCGGAAACAAGAAGAAGGCTTTTTTCCCGTAATGAGATAGAGATATTGAAGAAAAAGTGCAAGGCAATTATTGATGGTGGTCCGTTGAACGAACAAAGGATTCGCACTGCATTAGATGGAGACTTGTCCCAGTATAGCTTTTCGCAGTTAAGGACGAGATTAGATTATGAACGAAAATTGAAAAGGAAATAGTAGAAAGCAGGAGAGTAGAACAAGTCAATAAAGTTTGGATTATGTTGTTAGACTTTGTTAGTTGGTTTTTTCTTGTTTTTCTTTCGAAGTTGTAAATAGTGATTATAGGTTGACCTTAGATAGTTTCGATTCGTCTACATTTGAGTTGAACTGTGATTCATTAAACAACAAGAGTTTATTCAGTCAAGTCTGAGTATCAGTAAATGAACTTCTGTTCCATTAAATTTCCTGGATAGATATTCTAACAAAAGCACGTTCTTTAGGAAAGAAACTCCCAACACGACACTCAACCACGTTTTGAAATACTATGAGAAAATTTTTATATTAGGTTGTATACAATAGGACCTATTGCTTGCTCTTCCAACAAGGTAGAAGTGTATGATTGTATTTTGTTTCAATACCCGGCCATTTACTTTGCTTTTACTACCTAAATTGTTCGCAAACTTAGATAAACATGGTTACAACCTCTGGTTGAGCAAAAAGACGGTAGTTGAACTTTCATTATGCTGACATGGAATTCTCTGAGTCCCCTTTTATTCGAGCAAATAATTTCGGCTTATTGTGTGTCAATACATTAATACCCAATTCTGTCTGTTAGTCGCACGAAATGGTAACTCTTAGTTGGGAAGTGCCTTTACGCATTAAGCTTGAAAAACAGTAAACTATTGGGAAAAAGACACTATACCCAGATATCATTACTCTAAGATCTAAGGATGGTCATTGCAAATGACTAATTTAAGGGCCCAAATCTCGTAATCTAAAAGGAATTACTGACGTCTCTTGGAGTCAACGGGTAAGACCACGTACTGGACTAAATTGTTGGTGTTAGACTAATTTCATGGAACTGATTGAATGCCCAAAATGCCTTTGATCCACTTTAATTTTTGACAAAAACCTCCTTACAACTTCACATTTCTCAAAACATATATGACTTTCAAATTCATTTGAAATGACAATTTCATCTTAACAACTCTTTTTACAGAAACTTTTGAGAAAGTATACACAGTTAGCATGAAATGAATATAGAATACTAAATGACTTATTTTGTAAATTCGAGGGGCATCTCACAAAGGAATACAAATAACCAGCTAAATTGGTTAAATCAACGTTCGAAAACAGTGGTTCGTCAACAACGGGTGGGGGTTGTGCTTTGTCTCAATATATTTAATGTTTCCCGGGGGATTAAATCAGAAGTTTCACAAAAGTTGAATAACGAAAATCTATAGATTATTCCAGAAATTTTTGAACTGACCTCGTACTAAGTAATCAGCTGTTGTTTTAATACATTAGAGCCAACTAAAAGTGAATTGAAAAGGTAAACTATGGGCTATTAAGGAATTTGCAATACGTCATCGAAATGGATCAGAAAGTTAAAGCATTGGTTATCCCTTTACGAGGATTATGTTTATAAAATGTTTGGTGCCTCGGATAAACTGCATTTACAACTTATACGGACTCCTTTGTAACGTGTAACGTACAGCCAAACCAGCTTTATCCATAGACGAAATATTCAGCGTGAAACAGATATAGACCTTTCCCGAATTTCTGTTGAAACACCGTGTTAATGCCTTGTTATGAAGATTTGCCTCTTCATTATGTTTTTTATTGTTTTACTAATTACATCTATTGCTTAGTAATCTTCACTTATTATTTCTATTCGCAGTGGGATAATTAAAGGCAATTAAAATCTTTAAAACGAGGTCATACTTTAGGCCATCTTTAATGTTTATTCTCTCCACTTTATCAATATTTGAACCATTTGATTAGGTTTCGGAAAATTTCGTGTCGGAAAAAATTTACCAACGGACTCCTTAATAAAAGCTACGCGAAAAGATGGTGTAAAATGTATCCTTCAACCATTCGGCCAAATATTTCAGACATCGGGGAGTTTGAGATGTCCCGCGGGAGTTTTGAGACTAGTTTTGAAATATCCTGCTGGACATTTTCACTCAAAATGTCCAGGCGGGAGTTTGAAAAGTCCGGCAAAGTGAGTCAAAAAATACAATACAATACAAACCAGCGGCCGGGAACAGGAACAAAAATGTTACTCTCTCATGACTTAATTTTTACAGACCATTTAGAATTTTTGAAGAATCAACAAACCTCTTAGTCGTAAAATTCCTGCAGGCAGGTCTTGATGTCATCTGGCCGGGTGTTTCAAAGATCTTGCAGGACAAAGGAGGGCTGGAATTTTACATACGCCCAGTCGGACATTTTGAGGGAAAACGTTCGGAGCCGGGGTGGTTCAAGACCAGTTTCAAAACTTCATCGAACGGCAATCCTCAAGCACACATAATTGCTTTATGAATTATCTCAACTTCGTTCCCAGGTCTTCTTCGAAAGGAAAGAAAGCCCTGGCAAAGGCAGATAAAAAATCACCCAAAATATGGGTGATTTTCTCACTCAGCGGTCTTTTTAGGGCCTCCGTGCTTCAAAAACAAATGGCGAGTTATAATGGAGATGTCAGGCGTTTGTTTTCAAGAATTCAATTTGCATTGGAAAAAAAATGATTTAAATTCATTAGCCAATCAGATTTTATAATGGACCAGCCTGTGCCAGGGCTTTCCTTCGTTTCGAAGAAGCCCTGGGAACGAGGTTGTGAATTATCTGTTATTTAGGAATGGCGGATGTCACAGGGAAAGTCAACATAGTCCTTTCTAACATTATGGTTTTTCGACTTTTTGAATAGTAAGCACAATGAATATCCGTATCAGATTCTTCATCCCTTACATTAGAAAGG